>JBAMAX010004709.1:0-31176 GCA_037043745.1 Chymomyza amoena | reverse complement strand
AGATCACGACTCCATTCAAAATATTTCACTAAAGGCAACCTTCGTCGTTTTGACGAACAGCCCTAGAAAACTATTATAATTATTAAATATTATTATGATAAAGAAATTTTAAGAATGAGAATGCTTATCCAAATGGGAATGTGGCAAAAAACAATTTTTGGGTCTCGTCGATTCGACTAACTTTGTATCTTTAGGATTAAACTATTTATTTTTTGCTTTTTTAGAAATATTTTGCCGATTTTGAGGCTTTTGAGATATTGCCATTTTTTGAGTTAATCGTAAACTCTATAACGCTTGGCGATTCGACTTAAAAAAGGTACAAAGGGTATACTAAATTTGTGCAATGTATGTAACGGACAGGAGGAGGCGTGGCAGAGCCCAAGTCCCCTATACCAAAAGGCTTATCACAGTCTCGGGTATAGCGATTGAGCCATGTCCCTCCGTCCGTTCGAATGAATGTCTAGATCTCGGAGACTAGAAGAGCCAGAAATACCAAACTTTACCAGCTGGTTCGCGTATTTCCTCAGAAGATGAAGTTTGTTGAATTATGTCAATATCTTCACCCATTGCCCCCCAGTAGATTTTCCCGGTTTTTGGCAACACCATTAATATTTTCATCTGAAATTTAACGGAATGATGCGGTACGGGCATCTGTGTGTCAAAAGTGAATAAAATCGGAAAAATACAGCAAAAGCTATAGTAAAAATATACAAACTGCTTCAATATTTGATTCTACCTAATTATGGATACAAGTGACCTCGAATCACAATTTTTGGGTAAGCTGATTTATGTGTCTCTAATGAACAAATCCACATCCAAATTTTATCAATGCGGACCCCCCACCCGCCAATCGATTTACCATGCATTCCCCCACACCCCTCAACATATCAACTTGAAACTTAACCCATATACTTTAAATAGCTTCCTTGACGTATTATAACTTTCGAGTTTCATCACAATCGGTAAAAATTTTCAGAACTTATATTTATAAGTATCGAATTTAAAAAAAAAAAAATTAATTCCTATTGATAAGTTCTTAGTAGGAATATGCAGAAAACATTTTTTCGAGAGAAAAAGTACAGGGTATTCCACTGTCGGGCACCGCCTCGATAAAAAATACTTTTTCGTACGTATTATTTTTGATTTTTGTCGCACTGGGTATCATTTTCTTTTTATTTTATTTTGCCTTCTCCAAATAACATACGAATTGTTGCCGTATCACAAAAAATCACTCATTCGCTCATTTTCGACAGACAATCTCTTGATATCAAATCAACATAATCCTCCAATGCATATTATCTGCATATTACCCTTCCCACTTACGCACAGTCGAGCAAATAATGTGCAAAGCGTAAAATCGATTATAAACTTTGCCAAATTTTATACAATAAAAAAAAAATGATATACGTTTTTTTTTGTTTTCGTTTTTAAATCACTTGAAGTGCAAAACTCTGACAAAAACCAAACAACTAGCGTAAAAAACAAAGAATAAAATAAATAAACCATTTCTGATAATAAAAATCAGCATAAAAAGTAAAATGCAAAGACAAAAGCAATCCAGGAACAAAACAAAAAAAAAAAAAGAAGAAAATCAGCAGAAAAGTTTTACCAATACACTGACAGGATAACTCACACACTTACAGCTGGGAACAAATGGAATTCCCTAAACAGTTTTTTTCTTCCTTTGTTTCTCCGTTTTTTTTTCGAGGATGATATATAAATCTAAATGAGCTTAGTGTGTGTAACGGGCGCAAAAAACAAGATTTATTGTTTGATTGTGCAGTGGCGGCGCCAGCAGCCAGGAGCAACAACAACAACAACAACCGAAAAAAACTCTTCTTATCCCTGAAATACCAAAAAAAAAGGAGCAAAAACAGGCGCCAAACGCCTGTCGATTTTATGAATTTTATTTCAGCTTTGAAACCATATAACATTAAAATGCAAAAAAAATTAGGTAGAAAACACGTGTGGCAGAGTCGACTTGGGAATACACTGTAAAGAATAGGTTGCTATATGCTAACTACATAGGAACTCTTCAAGCTTTAAACTGCTTTAACTGCAGTATAACAAGCAGTTTGCAAGTAGAAACTGCATGCAATTGAGCACTAAACAGCTTCAATTGCAGTCTAACAAGCAGTCTAAAATCAGATACTGCATTTTAGTGCACAAAATTAATGAACATTGAGAAAGTAATTTTGAAATTTTTAAGTCAAAAAAAGCTTTTGTGATTAATTTTGTGAAATTTTTCATTAAACCCACGTCGTGAAATTTGGAGAGCTTGGGAATGGAAAGTTTTAACCAAAAAAGATCAACATTGATTTGCTTAAGAAGCTAAGGTGAGGCCTAGTAACAAGATATTAAGACTCATAACCATATTTACTAAAATTTTAAAGCCGTGACAAAGGAAAGGATTGAAGGAAATGGAAAGTTTAAGCGAGAAAAGGTGTTCATCGTCTTCTTAATAAGCTTAAGAGAGTCTTAATGCTAAAACCTGGAGTCTTACTCATACTTACTAGAACTTCAAAGCAGGTAGTAAACGAATACTGGAAATGGGGCTTGAGGGGAAGAAAATGGAAAGTTTATTTTGCTTAATAAGCTTACAAGATTCTCAGTACAAATAAGAAAACTTACTCATATTTACTAGAACTCTAAAGCAGCTATTAAATTACTGGTCGAAGTGGGGCTGAAAGGGATTGAAACGGAAATATTTATTTACAAAAGATCAGCATTATTTTGGTTAAAAAGCTTACATAAGGCTTAGTAACAAAATCTGGAGACTCATAATCATATTTTAGAAATTGAAAGCAGATAATATACGAATGATTGAATGTACGAATTTTGTCAAAGCTCTACAAAGCTTTTCAAATTGAAGAGATCTCTGTTCCAAAAGCTCTGCAGTAAATTGTTTTCGGACTATCCACACTAATTATACGCAATAATTTGCCATTACTTGGAACGATTATAAAACCACTCAAGAGCTTAAAAAGCCGTGCCCAAAATACACCCAAACAGGTATACATCCGAAATCAAGCTTCTTGGGTACCCCAAATCCAAACTTTGCCTCAAATAGTTTGGTAAACTACTTAAAAGCTACATCTGCTTTATTTTTTTCATTGGCGCTAAAGTTCCGACTTGGCCTTTCTCACAACAATTTTTCATCCCTCAAGGATTCTGACGACGTTTTCGTAATCGTTGATTCCTAGAATTTTCAACTCAGCTTTCACTGTGTTGACCCAGCAGGCTTTCTGCTTGCTATTCACAACTCATTCAAGCATAATCAGCATTAGGTGGCATGATTTTTGTAAGAAAAATTTGATTTCGTATTTATTTTTAATGTATTTTTTAATGCATAATATTTTAGTGCTCTAAACCAAGATGTTTTGGGTCTTGTTACAGTGGAAGATTTTGGTTTCAATTAGTATCCTAATGCCAAGTTAATAGCTATAGATAAACATTTTCTTTATTATTACAACTTTAAATGATTTTTTATAATTAAATTGACGCTTTTTCCGGGATGCAGCAAATGTTAAAACATAATTATTAATTAATTTAATGACTGCATAAAAAAATATTTAATATAAAAAAATGGCGGATGTAAAGTCGGGCGCGGACGACTTTAGGATACCCTGTACCACTAGCTTGTAATAAAGTCCGATTTCTTCACAAAAAACCAAAAACAGAAGAATTTTTAAGCAACAAATTTTTTTTTGACCGATCGTTCCTATGGGAGCTATATGATATAGTCAACCGATTTCAATAAATTTTGACACAGTGCTTAAATACCTTAAAAAAGATATGAATGCCAAATTTATTTCATCTTTACAAACAAACAAAACACATCGAATTTTGTAAAAAACGCGTTTTTGGACCGATTGGTCCTATGGGAGCTATATGATCTAGTCAAACGATTTGGATTAAATTTAGTACAGTGCTTAGGAACTATAAAATATGTACTCACGAATGTCAAATTTGGTCCCAATATCTTAACAAACAAACGAAACACAACAAATTTTGTTAAAAAATCGATTTTTTGGAAGATCGGACATATGGGAGCTATATGATATATTCAACCGATTTTGTTCAAATTTGGCACATTGCTTAAGTGGTCTAAAAAATTTCCAAACGTCAAATCTGGTTACGATATCTTTATTAAAAAACGAAATATAACGAATTTTTCTTTAAAAAAGTTATTTTGGCCGATCGGTCCTATGGGAGCTATATGATATAGTCAACCGATTTCGATCAAATTCGGTACAGTGATTGGGAACTATGAAAAACTTTCAAATACCAAATTTGGTTACGATATCTTTATAAACAAACGAATTATTCATTTAAAACGTTTTTTTTTGCCGAGGTCGTCTCAAACACCCCCATGGGAGCTATATAATTTATCCCAGTTATCAAAAAAATAAAATTAACTTGCCTCCTATGGAATAATATGGGATCTAATGTGAAAGTTTGGTAACTCTAGCTCTTACCATCTCTGAGATCTAGGCGTTCACACGGACGGACAGACGGACAGACGGACATGGGTATATCGACTTCTCTATTCACCCTGATCATATTTTAGGTAACTTTGGGGTGTCTCCGCCGTCTCCTTCTATATGTTACATACATTTTCGGCTTGCACAAACTTAATATACCCTTGGTACCATACGGTACAGGGTATAAAAATTATAGCAATACTTCAAGAAATTTTTTTTTTGCCAAATTTGGTTACGATATTTTCATAGCCAAACGAATGAATACAAATTTCCCTGACTACTTTGTCAATCGCGCCTAAGTACAATAAAATAGACAAACAAAAAAGAGTTGCAGGAATTTCTCTTACTTAATAATGTGTTCAAGACCATCCAAAAAGTCTAAAACCAAATGGTGACTTCCCTCCATAGGGTTATGCCAAAGTAATTTACTACGGAGCTGGTAATTTCTTGAGCCAAGAGCAAACTAACTAAACTAGATACAAATTTATGTATATACAACCTATTTTTGTCCAATTTTTCACGCAATCCTATCCCTTGAAATATTACGATATTTTGTGCCTCAATTATACTAATAGGGATGGTGTTTTTTGAGCTATATGAATTCGTAAAATGCGCCAAAGTAAAATGTATGTATTGTAGTAGCTTGGCAAGCTGCTTTTGATAGTATTTATTAAATTTGCGCTTACGATTCACAACGCGTTCAAGCATAATCAGCATTAGATGGCACGCTTTTTATAACAGAAATTTGATTGAAATTGTTTTTATTATTATTAATTACATTTTATTTTGAATGCATATTTTTTATTTTTTGGGGCTGTGAACTGATTGAATGAAAATGTCATTGGGTTTTGGTTTTTTGTTGTAGTCTGATTCTAATGCCAAGTTAGTTTATTGGCTATAGATAAACATTTTATATATTGTTACAACTTTAAATAATTTTTTATAATAATATTGACATTTTTTGGGGGGATAAATAATAAGTAAAAAAAAAGAAAAGTATTAGCAGCATATTATAGTAATTTAAAGACTGCATAAAATCTGCATTTAAAAAAAAATGAGCCGTTTGGTTTTCATAATTTTCTAGTAAAGTCAGTAATATATTGTTAACGCAATCATATATATATTCAGGAAATGACGAGTCGAATTCTTCCGTTTTGTGATTGGCTTCAGCCTAGTGTTGACTGTACTTAGTAAAGTTCATTCTATTCCTGGATTAGCGAGTATGTATATTATGTATGTATGCGGTATGTAAAATAAATTATAACTAGAACTTTAGTTATTTATTTTTTTTTTGGCGAATTTGGTTATGATTTTTCATAACCAAACGAATGTCCAAAGTAAAATGTATGTATTGTAGTAGCTTGGCAAGCTGCTTTTAATAGTATTTATTAAATTTGCGCTTACGATTCACAATGCGTTCAAGCATAATCGGCATTAGATGGCACGCTTTTTATAACAGAAATTTGATTGAAATTCTTTTTATTATTATTATATTCTATATTTACTTCTAATGCATATTTTTAATTTTTGAAGTCTGGGAATTAAGATGGCGTTGTTCATGCAGTGAAATATTTTGGTTTCAATTGGTATCTACCAATTGGCTAAAAATGAACATTTTATATATTGTTACAATTTTAAATAATTTTTTGGGGGGATAAATAATAAGTAAAAAAAAAAAAAAGTATTAGCAGCATATTATAGTAATTTAAGGATTGCATAAAATCTGCATTGAAAAAAGAATACAAATAAATTAAAACTGAACTTCTAGTAAAAGTTTTTTTTTTTGCCAAATTTGGTTATGATTATTTCAAACGAATTAATAATTTCTGATTATTTTATTAGTCGCGCCTGTGCGTAACGTTGGAGGGATTTCTCCTTTAAAATCAGAGACATACAGTATAAAGTATACTTACCGAATCCGAACAGCAGAGTCTTGAAACATCAATAAAGACTTTTTTTTGGGCAAATATCATCGAATTAACCATCTAAAACTTTTATTCGAACGCCCTTCCTCCTGTTTGGCGCAGCCTCTAGATGGCGCTAGCCAAGTTTTGTCTGCGCAATAATGTAAACAATTTTAATATAATTCAATTTGGTTCGAAAAGGCATTCATTTCATATGAAGCTAGTTTAAGCGATATGCACATCAATGCTAAACTCTGAGCTGCCACGCCCACTGCTGTCTTACAATTCTATAGAGTATTAAACTAAAAAATGGCGTACGTAAATTCGGGCGCGGACGACTTTTGTATACCCTGTACCACTAGCTTGCAAGAAAATCCGGTTCCTTCGTATAAAACTAAAAACAAGAATTTTTAGGCAACAATTTTTTTGTTTTGATCGATCGTTCCCATAGGAGCTATATGATATAATCAACCGATTTCGATCAAATTTGACACAGTGCTCAAATACCTTAAAAAACATCTGAATGCTAAATTTTTCACATATCTTTACAAACAAACGAAACACAACGAATTTTGTCTGACAAATGTTTTTTTTTTACCTATTCGTCCAATGGGAGCTATAAGATATATTCTACAGATTTTAATCAAATTTGGTACAATGCTTAATATGTAATTAAATTTAATTTAAAAAAATGGCGGACGTAAAGTCGGGCGCGGACGACTTTAGGATACCCTGTACCACTAGCTTGTAATAAAGTCCGATTTCTTCACAAAAAACCAAAAACAGAAGAATTTTTAAGCAAAAAATTTTTTTTTGACCGATCGTTCCTATGGGAGCTATATGATATAGTCAACCGATTTCAATAAAATTTGACACAGTGCTTAAATACCTTAAAAAAGCTATGAATGCCAAATTTATTTCAAATATCTTTACAAACAAACAAAACACATAGAATTTTGTATAAAAAACGTGTTTTTGGACCGATTGGTCCTATGGGAGCTATATGATCTAGTCAAACGATTTGGATTAAATTTGGTACAGTGCTTAGGAACTATAAAATACTCACGAATGTCAAATTTGGTCCCAATATCTTAACAAACAAACGAAACACAACAAATTTTGTTAAAAAATCGATTTTTTGGAAGATCGGACCTATGGGAGCTATATGATATAGTCAACCGATTTTGTTCAAATTTGGCACATTGCTTAAGTGGTCTAAAAAATTTCCAAACGCCAAATCTGGTTACGATATCTTTATTAAAAAACGAAATATAGCGAATTTTTCTTTCAAAAAGTTATTTTGGCCGATCGGTCCTATGGGAGCTATATGATATAGTCAACCGATTTCGATCAAATTTGGTACAGTGATTTGGAACTATAAAACTATAAAACTTTCGAATACCAAATTTCGTTACGATATCTTCATAAACAAACGAATTATTCATCTAAAACGCTTTTTTTTTGTCGAGGTCGTCTCAAACACCCCCATGGGAGCTATATAATTTATCCCCGATATCAAAAAAATAAAATAAACTTGCCTCCTATGGAATAATATGGGATCTAATGTGAAAGTTTGGTAACTCTAGCTCTTACCATCTCTGAGATCTAGGCGTTCACACGGACGGACAGACGGACGGACGGACGGACGGACGGACAGATGGACAGACGGACATGGGTATATCGACTTCTCTATTCACCCTGATCATATTTTAGGTAACTTTGGGGTGTCTCCGACGTCTCCTTCTATATGTTACATACATTTTCGGCTTGCACAAACTTAATATACCCTTGGTACCATACGGTACAGGGTATAAAAATGCATTTGCTTTTATTTTTCATGTCATTAGTGTGCTCGGCAACATTTATTTTTCTCTTTAGCGCAGCCGCTAGATGGCGCAAGCAAAGTTTTGCAAACTTTTTGCGTACTTGTCAACTAATTACATTAAATAAAAGAAGCTATTAATTAAATGCTATTCTAACTAAGTAAATGCCAACTTTTATTTTCATTAATTGTTAACACTTTTAGCAATTAGCCTTTGGTTACAATATTAATTGTTAGCAACCTAAAATGTCTGCAATTGTTTAAGCCTCAACAATGCAATTCCCGTGTACAGTCGCCACAAATTTTAGCCAACTTGCTCATATACACTTTATATATATACACTTGTGTGTGTGTAAAAGGTATATATATATGTATATATTCTTTTTTATGTCCATATATGTGCAAACATCTGTTGTTGTTGTTGTTGTGTCAACTAGCCCGCAGGCTAACCAGAACAGCTGCCATTAGCTC
Organism: Chymomyza amoena; assembly: GCA_037043745.1. Lineage (NCBI taxonomy): Eukaryota > Metazoa > Arthropoda > Insecta > Diptera > Drosophilidae > Chymomyza > Chymomyza amoena. The sequence goes on along the minus strand of JBAMAX010004709.1, from coordinate 22,495 downwards.
TATAAATAAAACTAAGCATATCTCACGCATATATGGTAGATATATCTTATATATAAAATTCTCGTGTCACAATGTTATGTTCCTTCTAAGCTTATTTACTCACGAATTTTGGTCTTGAAATGTTCGTGGAAGTCCAAGGATTGTTTAGGGTTGAGAAAATATAACAAAATTGCGCCGCAAATACTAAAAAGGACAATTTGATTTTCCAATACAATTTTTTTTTAATTTAGGTTGGCATTGTGTACATTGTCAGATTAACTAATATTTCTTAGATAATTGTTTTTGTCGAAAGGAATCACAAAAATTATAAACGTTATAAATTTTATTTTATTGAAGCACACAAAATTTCATGAAAATCGGTCCAGCCGTTTCGGAGGAGTATGGTAACTAACATTTTGAAACTAGAATTTTATATATAAGAAGAAACTTATGTTTTACGTGCTATCGGTGTTCTCATGAACGAGTCGATGAATTTCAAATCTGATTTTTGCGTGTGTTAGAGGTCAATGCGGAGGTTTTAAGCCTATTGGGATGTGTTTGCGTGAATTGGTTCGTGAGATATACGCATTTTTGTGAATATTGGTTTTTGTGTGAACATACTCCTCCGAAGCGGCTAAACCGATCCTCATGAAATTTTATGTGTTTATTGGGCAGGTCTGAGAATCGGCCAACATCTATTTTTCATACCCCTAAGCGATAAGGGTTGCCACTCCTAACATTCCTGGCAAATCAAGTGAATTTAAAAACTCGGTAGGATAATTTACAATTTCATCAATTTTAGAAATTAATATTGATTTAGTTATTCCTTTCCAAGAAAGTTTTCTTAAGAAGAAAGGAATTTTGCGATTTTTGCTTACAATTCATTTTTTGATTTCTGTATAAAATACATATGATCAGATCAATATTTGCACATTATGCAATTTCGTGAATTCGCCACAAAAATAAATCATTGGAAGAAAATAAAGATCTAGACGAGCGAGCGAAGCGAGCGTGCCGAAGGCCGGCTAGTATATATATATATATACATATACAGTAGATAGATAGATATAGTAGTATGTCTTTGTGTGTATGTGTGTGAAAACCCTTAGTTCGTACATTAGCTTTAAATATGTTAGTATGTGTATCGGTGTCGCATTGTATCAGACGGCACTTGCACATTCATGGCATCGTTATTACTATATGCATGTATGTGTGTGTGTGTGTGTGTGTGTGTGTGTGTGTATCTATGTGTGTGTTTGTATGTGAGTGTGTGTATCTATGTTTTAGAGCTCCGCTTGCTGTAGTCGTTGTAGTTGTTATGTCTAGAAAGAAATCGCTGATATTGCGCAAATAAATGGCACGGCATGGTATAAACACACAGATACAAACACACACACACAGGCAGTCATACACTGAGTGCCAAAAAAATGTATACAGACACCTCTAAAAAGTAACTTTAATACAAAGACTATTAAATACAATTAAATTAATTAATGTTTAACTAAATTTATGCTTATTTTGGCGTTAAGCAGCAAAGTTTGAAAGGTGTGCGAATATTTTGTTTGCCCACTGTTTAGCATATACCTGACAGCAAAGCATTAACCCCATGCATTACTTTGGGGGTTGGGTGCGTGACATTTAAAAGCCATTACCAACCGACTGCATTGCATTTTGCGTGCGTTTCGATTTCAATGGCATTTCGATTTGGATGGAACTCCAACTCCGAATCGAACATCGACATCGACTTGGATGACGACAACAACGTCGCATTTGCCTTCGATTGTGGTTAGGTTTTGGATTTGGATTTGGCTGCCTTGTCTTACTTGTTTTGCAATTTCCTTATACCCTGTAAAGAGATATAGGTTGTTATGAATAAGTCGGAAGTCTTGCAACAAACAAAGGAAGTGTAGTAGAAAGATTTTTAAACTCGGGCGTATAGTACTTGCTACACTGTAGAAGCTTCTAAATTATTTTAAATATAAGAAAATTTTCAAAATATTTTATGTTTAAAGATAATTATTTTTCATATTGCGTCCAAGCGAAGTTTATGGTCTCTTAATCTCTCACTTGTCCATGGATTCAGCCAAAATCGCTGGGTTTTCATAAAAAATTATTTGACAAATTTTTAAATGGAATGTGTATTTTTTTTGCCTTGTCCAGCGACGCCTCAATTTCTTTTTATGTATATAGTTTTTATAATTGATTTGAAAGAAATTCGAAATGATTTTTTTTTATATTTACATAGAGATCTACTTTTTACTTTATACATTAAATCGTATCAAAAATGAGAAGCTAAACACTAAGAAGTTTCTTTATTTAGAACTTGTAAACTAAAAATAATAAAAAATTAAATTAAAAATTTAAAAAACCCCCGAACTTAAGTAATTTTCATATAAAAAGTAAAAAATAATAAAAGAAACTTAATGTTAAAGTACTTAAGAATCTATTAATAATTCTAAAAAAAATACGTCGCGTTGGGGGACACGCGAGGGCAGACGTCGTTGACGGTCGATCTTACATGCAAATTTTTTGAAGTAATTCTATGAAAGTTTTTGAAGTATTTTCTTAATTTTTTTTTAAGTTAATCTTTCTTGCTTAATTAGACTATTTGTATTTAAATTGTTAGGAGCGGTCCCCCAACGCGACGTATTTTTTTAGAATTATTAATAGATTCTTAAGTACTTTAACATTAAGTTTCTTTTATTATTTTTTACTTTTTAAATGAAAATTACTTAAGTTCGGGGGTTTTTTAAACTTTTAATTTAATTTTTTATTTCATACTTTTTATAGGTACGTTAGGTTAAGTTAGACTTTATTATATTAAAATATACTTACTATAATTTAGATTCTTGTTAAGGTATAGATTACATTTAAGGTCAAGCTCGTTTGCTTTTTTTACGCATTCTCCCCACTTTCACTCCCCACAACTTTTAAACGGCTCAACCGATTTTCATCAAACATGTCTAGGAACACTCGCACATAAGTCACCTTTAATACAAAAAAAAACTAAATTGAAATCACTGCATGCGTTCGGGAGTTATGATGCCACAGACAGACAGACAGACAGACAGACAGACAAATTTTAAGCCAATCGGACAAAGTTGATGTTTTTAACTTCAAATGGCCATAACGTCTAAACGAGAAGAGATAGAGCAAAAATAACCTTAGATTCGAATCAGTGACGTCGTCAGTTACAATAGGACCAATTTTTAAGCCAATCGGACAAAGTTGATGTTTTTCTCCCCACTTTCACTCCCCACAACTTTTAAACGGCTCAACCGATTTTCATCAAACATGTCTAACAACACTCGGACATAAGTCACCTTTAATACAAAAAAACTAAATTGAAATCACTGCATGCGTTCGGGAGCTACGATGCCATAGACAGACAGACAGACACGTCAAACTTATAACACCCTTTTTTTGCGTCGGGGGTTAAAAATAACCTCAGATTCGAATCAGTGGCGTCGTCAGCTACAATAGCACCAAATTTTAAGCCAATCGGACAAAGTTGATGTTTTTAACTTCAAATGGCCATAACTTTTAAACGAGAAGAGATGGAGCAAAAATAACCTCAGATTCGAATCAGTGACGTCGTCAGTTACAATAGGACCAAATTTTAAGCCAATGGGACAAAGTTGATGTTTTTCTCCCCACTTTCACTCCCCACAACTTTTAAACGGCTCAACCGATTTTCATCAAACATGTCTAACAACACTCGGACATAAGTCACCTTTAATACAAAAAGAAACTAAATTGAAATCACTGCATGCGTTCGGGAGCTACGATGCCATAGACAGACAGACAAACAGACAGACAAACAGGCACGTCAAACTTATAACACCCCTCTTTTTGCGTCGGGGGTTAAAAATGAAATCACTGCATGCGTTCGGGAGTTATGATGCAATAGACAGACAGACAGACATTAAATGATTGGCAAGCCCATTGGCATAATTTGTTGACAAGCATCATTATCATATTTAATAGATTTGCTGTATTTTTAGCTTCAAATGGCCATAACTTCTAAACGCGAAGAGATAGAGCAAAAATAACCTCAGATTCGTATCAGTGGCGTCGTCAGCTTCAATAGGACCAAATTTTAAGCCAATCGGACAAAGTTTTTGTTTTTAACTTCAAATGGCCATTACTTCTAAACGAGAAGAGATAGAGCAAAAATAACCTCAGATTCGAATCAGTGACTTCGTCAGCTACAATAGGACCAAATTTTAAGCCAATCGGACAAAGTTGATGTTTTTCTCCCCACTTTCACTCCCCACAACTTTTAAACGGCTCAACCGATTTTCATCAAACATGTCTAACAACACTCGGACATAAGTCACCTTTAATACAAAAAAACTAAATTGAAATCACTGCATGCGTTCGGGAGCTACGATGCCATAGACAGACAGACAAACAGACAGACAAACAGACAGACAGACACGTCAAACTTATAACACCCCTTTTTTTGCGTCGGGGGTTAAAAAAAATCGCTCATCGATTTTTTAAATTGATTTTTTAGTGATTAGATTTTGTATTGCTCCATATAAAGACGATTTGTAGCATAATTTTTCGAAAAACTCTAAAAATTAAAAATATTATATTTATATATAGATTTCATACATCATAAAATTGAGTTCAAAAAATTTTATATTAGCTAAAAAAAATGTTAAGAAAAAATGTATTTTATTGTTAAATTATAATTTGCACACCCAAATAAAAAATCGTTTTCTTTTTGTATTGCAGCATTTAAAAAAAATTGAAAAACTAAAAAAATTAATTGATTTGAAAAGTTTTACAATTTTATAAATTAAATTTTAAATTTGTTAAAAAATTAATTTTATTGAAAATAATAATTTGCATACCCTAACTAAAAATGACTTTAAAGAATTATTGAAATTTCGAACAAATAAAAATAATTGATATGAAAAATTTTATATTTTGTTGACAATCTAAAACGAAATTAAAAATTATAGAAACAGCTAAAAAATAATTTTTGAAAAAATGTATTTTATTCTTAAATTATAATTTGCATTCTCAAACTAAAAATCGTTTAATAAATCAAATTTATAGATTAAATTTCGTCTAGCCCATATAAAGACGATTTGTTGCACATCTTTTTGAAAAAACTTGAAAAATTAAAAACAAATAAAATAATTATATATAAAATTGTTCATTTTAATACCAATCTAAAAGTCACTTGATAAAATTATATAAAAAATATATTTTGTTGAAAGTATTTATAATTTTCATACTCAAACTAAAAATGAATTTAAAGAAAGATTGAAATTAAGTTAAAAAAAAACTATTTCTCTTAAAAAATTGTGCCATAAAAAATTATGGGCAGATAAAAAAAAAATTAAGAAAAAATGTTTTTTATTTGCTTTCTACAACAGAACTTTAAAAAATAATCGAAACAACTATGTATAAAAATTGTTGATATATTATTGTAGTCGCTAGATGGCGCAAGCACTTTTGTTGCATATTTTTTTGCTCAATTTTAGAAAATAGTTTTAAAACATAAAAAGTTATAAGAAAGAAGCAGAAGAAGAAATTCGTGAAGTCTTCTAGTTTATTGCAAATTTGTTTAGCGGCTGAAAATTTTTTATAGCGTAATATGGAATAACAAAAAAAAATATAAATCAATAAATAAAAAAGATGCAAAGATTTAAAATATATTATTATTTATTTGAAAATTTCCCTCTTTATTAAAAAAAAAGTTGTTGGCATTAGCCGCATGTATATATATATATTTGTGTGTGTCGTTTTGCCGCTTGATGGCGCAAGCAAAGTTCTTGCATATTTTTTACGCCATATTATTTATATAAAAAAAAAATAATTTTTTAAATACATTTTATTGAAAAATTTTAGATTACATTCTCGATTTTTTTATATTTATTTATTTATAAACAGCTCCTACGTATTTAAATTTATAGTAAGAGCTAGAATTAGCCTTATGTTAAACTTATTTGGTAATACTTTTTTTTATAAATAATGCAGGCTTACATCAAGCCATATAATTAGCTTTATTTTAAAAATTTAATAATGTTGGGGATGTTGAAATTTCTATTTAAATTAAATATAGGCATAAAAATTGTTTACATATTAATGTAGCCGCTAGATGGCGCAAGCAAAATTGTTGCTGCTCAACAATCAAAATATTTGTATTAATAACATATAACTAAAGTCAATATTTTACATAAAAAAAATTCCAGGAATAGCAAACCTAAAGTCAAAATTTTGCAGTTTATTTATTTACAAATATAAAAAAATGCAAAGAATCTATATAAAAAAAATGGCGGACGTAAAGTCGGGCGCGGACGACTTTAGGATACCCTGTACCACTAGCTCGTAATAAAGTCTGAGTTCTTCACAAAAAACCAAAAACAGAAGAATTTTTAAGAAAAAATTTTTTTTTGACCGATCGTTCCTATGGGAGCTATATGATATAGTCAACCGATTTCAATAAAATTTGACACAATGCTTAAATACCTTAAAAAAGATATGAATGCCAAATTAATTTCAAATATCTTTACAAACAAACAAAACACATCGAATTTTTTATAAAAAACGTGTTTTTGGACCGATTGGTCCTATGGGAGCTATATGATCTAGTCAAACGATTTGGATTAAATTTGGTACAGTGCTTAGGAACTATAAAATACTTACGAATGTCAAATTTGATCCCAATATCTTAACAAACAAACGAAACACAACAAATTTTGTTAAAAAATCGATTTTTTGGAAGATCGGACCTATGGGAGCTATATGATATAGTCAACCGATTTTGTTCAAATTTGGCACATTGCTTAAATGGTCTAAAAAATTTCCAAACGCCAAATCTGGTTACGATATCTTTATTAAAAAACGAAATATAGCGAATTTTTCTTTAAAAAAGTTATTTTGGCCGATCGGTCCTATGGGAGCTATATGATATAGTCAACCGCTTTTGATCAAATTTGGTACAGTGATTGGGAACTATAAAAAACTTGCGAATACCAAATTTGGTTACGATATCTTTATAAACAAACGAATTATTCATCTAAAACGCTTTTTTTTGTCGAGGTCGTCTCAAACACCCCCATGGGAGCTATATAATTTATCCCCGATATCAAAAAAATAAAATAAACTTGCCTCCTATGGAATAATATGGGATCTAATGTGAAAGTTTGGTAACTCTAGCTCTTACCATCTCTGAGATCTAGGCGTTCACACGGACGGACGGACGGACGGACAGACGGACGGACGGACAGACGGACAGACGGACATGGGTATATCGACTTCTCTATTCACCCTGATCATATTTTAGGTAACTTTTGGGTGTCTCCGACGTCTCCTTCTATATGTTACATACATTTTCGGCTTGCACAAACTTAATATACCCTTGGTACCATACGGTACAGGGTATAATTATTTATTTGAAAGTTTTTTTTCATTTTATTATAAAAGAAAGTTTTTTTGGTGCGATCCGCGTCACCAAATATTATTGTGCTTATTGAGGCCGCTAGATGGCGTAGTTTAATTTTCTATGACGTAATGCTAAATTAAATAATTAGGAAAGGCATGCAAAAAATGAAAAATGGTTCATTTGGAAATTTTCTCATCATTATAAAAAAAAATTTGCTGCCATCATATATTAGGTTTAACGTGGGCGATAGATGGCGCGAGCAAAACTGTTTCAATAATTTTTATGACTTGTGCTTATTGAGGCCGCTAGATGGCGTAGTTTAATTTTCTATGACGTAATGCTAAATTAAATAATAATAAAAGGCATGCAAAAAATTAAAAATGGTTCATTTGGAAATTTTCTTATCATTATAAAAAAAAAATTTTGCTGCCATCATATATTGGGTTTAACGTGGGCGATAGATGGCGCGAGCAAAACTGTTTCAATAATTTTTATGACGTAATACGATATGAGAAATTAATAAAAGATATCTAACAATGTGGATAGAAAAACAAATAATGAAGTATAATTTCTTTTAAGTTAATATATAAAAAGCGATTGAGACGGCGCTAGATAAAGTAAAAAAAAACACATTCCATTTAAAATGTATATAATAATGTTTTATATGAACTCAGCGGCGTAAGCTGAAAAAATAATATATAATAGTAATAATATATAATAGACTGCTTATATTATTTATAATGAAAGAATTCTTTAAAAATGGTCTCTTATTCTTACAAGAGAGATATTATGAGATCGTAAACTAAGCACAAGCAAAAAAAAAAAATTATCTAATATTCAAGATTTAAATTTAAAGGAACTATCGTAAGAGATAAGTAATATATTAGGGTGAACCTTTTTTTTATATAAAGGCTCTAAGCGATTTTGATTCTTGATCTTTCATTCGTGTTTTTGGACCGATTGGTCCTATGCGAGCTATATGAACTAGTCAACCGATTTGAAATAAATTTAGTATAGTGCTTAGGAACTATAAAAAACTTAAGAATGTCAAATTTGGTCTCAATATCTTAACAAACAAACGAAATACAACAAATTTTGTTAAAAAATCGATTTTTTGGAAGATCGGACCTATGGGAGCTATATGATATAGTCAACCGATTTTGTTCAAATTTGGCACATTGCTTAAGTGGTCTAAAAAATTTCCAAACGCCAAATCTGGTTACGATATCTTAATTAAAAAACGAAATATAGCGAATTTTTCTTTAAAAAAGTTATTTTGGCCGATCGGTCCTATGGGAGCTATATGATATAGTCAACCGATTTTGATCAAATTTGGTACAGTGATTGGGAACTATAAAAAACTTTCGAATACCAAATTTGGTTACGATATATTCGTAAACAAACGAATTATTCATCTAAAACGCTTTTTTTTTGTCGAGGTCGTCTCAAACACCCCCATGGGAGCTATATAATTTATCCCCGATATCAAAAAAATAAAATAAACTTGCCTCCTATGGAATAATATGGGATCTAATGTGAAAGTTTGGTTACTGTAACTCTTACCATCTCTGAGATCTAGGCGTTCACACGGACAGACGGACATGGGTATATCGACTTCTCTATTCACCCTGATCATATTTTAGGTAACTTTGGGGTGTCTCCGACGTCTCCTTCTATATGTTACATACATTTTCGGCTTGCACAAACTTAATATACCCTTGGTACCAAACGGTACAGGGTATAATAATATATTATTTTTGAGATATAAAGGCTCTAAGCGATTTTAATTCTTTGGGTCATTCCAAGCAATTTTGCCCAAGAAACTATAGCTCTAAAATATATTTAGACTAGCCCACTTTTCCAAAATAGATTTTTTTCAAAACATTCAAAGTTCGACCTTTATAAGGCAAAAAAAACCGCTATTTTCCTCTAACCAAATGTAGGATTTTTGGTTGAAAGGAATCTATTTCTGACATCTATTTTTTTTTTGTATGGCACCAGAGAACGCTTTTGTGAATTTTTTTTTATTTGCGTCCAATTTTGTTTTGGGAAATTGGCAAAGTGTTGCGAAAATTTAGGGAATTTGTTACAGCGCTTGCAAAATGTTGAAAAAGTGAAATATTAAAAAAAAAATTCTATTAATATATATCAAGCCCTATGTTCCACCTTGGAACTCTAGAAAATATATACGAGTACATCTCCGACTTTCCGACACAACCAATCTAATAAAATTTTTGAGAAATCCAAACTAAAAAATGGCGGACGTAAAGTCGGGCGCGGACGACTTTAGGATACCCTGTACCACTAGCTTGTAATAAAGTCCGATTTCTTCACAAAAAACCAAAAACAGAAGAATTTTTAAGCAAAAATTTTTTTTTTGACCGATCGTTCCTATGGGAGCTATATGATATAGTCAACCGATTTCAATAAAATTTGACACGGTGCTTAAATACCTTAAAAAAGATATGAACGCCAAAGTTATTTCAAATATCTTTACAAACAAACAAAACACATCGAATTTTGTATAAAAAACGTGTTTTTGGACCGATTGGTCCTATGGGAGCTATATGATCTAGTCAAACGATTTGGATTAAATTTGGTACAGTGCTTAGGAACTATAAAATACTCACGAATGTCAAATTTGGTCCCAATATCTTAACAAACAAACGAAACACAACAAATTTTGTTAAAAAATCGATGTTTTGGAAGATCGGACCTATGGGAGCTATATGATATAGTCAACCGATTTTGTTCAAATTTGGCACATTGCTTAAGTGGTCTAAAAAATTTCCAAACGCCAAATCTGGTTAGGATATCTTTATTAAAAAACGAAATATAGCCAATTTTTCTTTAAAAAAGTTATTTTGGCCGATCGGTCCTATGGGAGCTATATGATATAGTCAACCGATTTTGATCAAATTTGGTACAGTGATTGGGAACTATAAAAAACTTTCGATTGCCAAATTTCGTTACGATATCTTCATAAACAAACGAATTATTCATCTAAAACGCTTTTTTTTTCGAGGTCGTCTCAAACACCCCCATGGGAGCTATATAATTTATCCCCGATATCAAAAAAAATAAAATAAACTTGCCTCCTATGGAATAATATGGGATCTAATGTGAAAGTTTGGTAACTCTAGCTCTTACCATCTCTGAGATCTAGGCGTTCACACGGACGGACGGACGGACAGACGGACAGACGGACATGGGTATATCGACTTCTCTATTCACCCTGATCATATTTTAGGTAACTTTGGGGTGTCTCCGACGTCTCCTTCTATATGTTACATACATTTTCGGCTTGCACAAACTTAATATACCCTGTATACCATACGGTACAGGGTATAAAAATAATTCATCTCAGAAAGAATGCAATTAACTGATTGAATAATATTCGAAGTTCGAATCAAGTTAGATTGTTCCAAAAATATTCGCCTAAAGAATCTCGATTGGAAAATTGAGCCAATTTCACTTTTGAAAGGAAAAAAAAAACAAAACTGGTTTAGCCAGCAAGGCACAACTGTACTTTACTTGCTTTTTCAATTAAAACTTTTATTATTATTATTACGATCAGTCACAAATTAACATCTCCAACCATCTAAGAGTATTAAAAATTCAGTTAATAGAAACGTGTTAATATTTTCTTGCCCTTTTACTTGAAGGGGGTTTGGCTGTGTTTGGTTTTGTTGTTACCATTGTTGGCTTATCTGTTGTCTGTATGTTCTACATGAAGGTTTTTATCGTCTCCTGCTTGACTGCGTTTGTCGGTTGGTTTTAGCCATGTTTGTTTTTTGTCTTTCAGAGTTGCATTTCATTTCATTTATTAAGACAAAACGTTATGCCTGACTGGCTGGTTGGTTGGCTGGCTGGCTGAGCACTTTGTTTGTGTTTGGTTTCCACAATTCTAAAAATTTTTTATTTTGTATTTGTTGTTGCTTTAGAAATTTATCGATAATTTGTCAACATAAATTATATATGTTAGGTACACACATTGGATATTATGTTGCCATGGAAAAGTGCAAAACTCTTTGTGGGCTATACATTACACTTTGGATTTGTTTATGCCATGCACATGTGCAACAATACACACATTGCGTATACGTAACGTAACGTGTCTGAGTACGTGTGTGGTATAAATGCATATTGGTATTGGTACCGGTACCTGGCACAGTGCTAAATTGATATCGATAACTGGCAATGCGCTTTTGTGGTGCTTTTTATGACAGCCATAATATTGTATATATGGAAAATTGATGGCATACCGATTATTCTTTTTGGTTAAGATAAATTGTTTTAGAAACCCAAAAAAAAAAAATTGTTTTAAATGTGCATCTAAGTGCAGGCATTTGTTATCGGTTTTGGTCGAGGCAGTGTTGGAAAGTAGGAAAATATCGTGAGAGGATTAGTGAGCGGATTAGAAATCAAAAGTATAAATAAAAAAATGGCGGACGTAAAGTCGGGCGCGGACGACTTTAGGATACCCTGTACCACTAGCTTGTAATAAAGTCCGATTTCTTCACAAAAAACCAAAAACAGAAGAATTTTTAAGCAAAAATTTTTTTTTGACCGATCGTTCCTATGGGAGCTATATGATATAGTCAACCGATTTCAATAAAATTTGACACGGTGCTTAAATACCTTAAAAAAGATATGAACGCCAAAGTTATTTCAAATATCTTTACAAACAAACAAAACACATCGAATTTTGTATAAAAAACGTGTTTTTGGACCGATTGGTCCTATGGGGGCTATATGATCTAGTCAAACGATTTGGATTAAATTTGGTACAGTGCTTAGGAACTATAAAATACTCACGAATGTCAAATTTGGTCCCAATATCTTAACAAACAAACGAAACACAACAAATTTTGTTAAAAAATCGATGTTTTGGAAGATCGGACCTATGGGAGCTATATGATATAGTCCACCGATTTTGTTCAAATTTGACACATTGCTTAAGTGGTCTAAAAAATTTCCAAACGCCAAATCTGGTTAGGATATCTTTATTAAAAAACGAAATATAGCCAATTTTTCTTTAAAAAAGTTATTTTGGCCGATCGGTCCTATGGGAGCTATATGATATAGTCAACCGATTTTGATCAAATTTGGTACAGTGATTGGGAACTATAAAAAACTTTCGATTGCCAAATTTCGTTACGATATCTTCATAAACAAACGAATTATTCATCTAAAACGCTTTTTTTTTTCGAGGTCGTCTCAAACACCCCCATGGGAGCTATATAATTTATCCCCGATATCAAAAAAATAAAATAAACTTGCCTCCTATGGAATAATATGGGATCTAATGTGAAAGTTTGGTAACTCTAGCTCTTACCATCTCTGAGATCTAGGCGTTCACACGGACGGACGGACGGACAGACGGACAGACGGACGGACAGACGGACAGACGGACAGACGGACAGACGGACATGGGTATATCGACTTCTCTATTCACCCTGATCATATTTTAGGTAACTTTGGGGTGTCTCCGACGTCTCCTTCTATATGTTACATACATTTTCGGCTTGCACAAACTTAATATACCCTTGGACCATACGGTACAGGGTATAAAAAAATAAAAAATGTACTATACAACTTTGTTTTTTTTGGGTTTAGTCAGAAAAATGGCATACGTAAAGTCATGCGCTAACGATTTTGGAATACCCTGTACCACTAATTTGCATTAAAATCCGGTTCCTTCATAAAAAAAACAAAAACAGAAGAATTTTTAAGCAACATTTTTTTTTTACCGATTGTTCTTATGGGAGCTATATGATATAGTCAACCGATTTCGATCAAATTTGACCCAGTGCTTTAAAAATATCTGAATGCCGAATTTAGTTTAAATATTTTTACAAACAAATGAAACACAACGAATTTTGTATAAAAAACTTTTTTTTACCGATTCGTCCTATGGGAGCTATAGTCTACCGATTTTAATAATATTTGGTGCAATGCTTAAGACCTATAAAAAACTTACAAGTGCCAAATTTAATTCCTACATATTCACAAACAACGAAACACAACAAATTTTGTTCAATAATAAATTTTTTGGAAGATCGGCCATATGGGAGCTATATGATATATTCAACCGATTTTGTTCAAATTTGGTTTGAGTACTCTAAGAAACTTCTGAACGCCAAATCTGGTTACGATATCTTTATTAAAAATTTAAATATAGCGTATTTTGTAAAATAAAAGTTATTTTGCCCGATCGGTCCTATGAGATATATATCTATATGATACAGTCAACCGATTTAGATCAAACAGTGCTTGGGAACTATAAAAAACTTTTGAATGCCGAATTTGGTTACGATATCTTCATAAACAAACGAATTATTCTTCTAACACTTTTTTTTCGAGGTCGTCTGAAACACCCCTATGGGAGCTATATACTTCAACCCCGATACCAAAAAAATAAAAAAAATTGTCTCCTATGAAATAATATGGGATCTAAAGTGAAAGTCTGGTTACTGTAACTCTTACCATCTCTGAGATCTAGGCGTTCAAACGGACAGACGGACATGGGTATATTGACTTCTCTAGTCACCCTTATCATATTTTAGGTAACTTTGCGATGTCTTCGACGACTCCTTCTATATGTTACATACATTTTCGGCTTGCACAATCTTAATATACACTTTGTACCATACGGTACAGTATATAAAAATATCAAGAATAATAATCGATTAAAATGATTTTATTTTAAAAATAATTTTGAAGCTATTTCACCAGTTTTAACAGATTTTTTGACGTGACAACATCTTAAATTAGGTTTGTATGGGAGGCACCATTGAAAAAATCTAACGATAACCGTAACGATAAGTCTAGCGATAAATAATCGTAACGATAAGTGGCATTTTTATTTTTGGTTTGCGCTCTGCTCTTATCTATAAACGAACCAGCGACTTTTTGTGAATCGCAGCAACAAGCAACGCACAGCGTCAGCCGCACCGCTTAGCGCTCAGCACCAAACTGGCACTGCTCAAAGCGGTGGCTATTTTTAGTTTTGAGTGAGCGCAACTGAATAACTATTTTATTTTTGGTTTGCGCTCTGCTCTTATCTATAAACGAACCAGCGACTTTTTGTGAATCGCAGCAACAAGCAACGCACAGCGTCAGCCGCACCGCTTAGCGCTCAGCACCAAACTGGCACTGCTCAAAGCGGTGGCTATTTTTAGTTTTGAGTGAGCGCAACTGAATAACTATTTTATTTTTGGTTTGCGCTCTGCTCTTATCTATAAACGAACCAGCGACTTTTTGTGAATCGCAGCAACAAGCAACGCACAGCGCAAGCCGCACCGCTTAGCGCTCAGCACCAAACCGGCACTGCTCACAGCGGTGGCTATTTTTAGGTTTGAGTGAGCGCAAATGATTAACCCCAGCGGCGCATAGCCTCTGCGGTCTGCCGAAATACTGCATTACCTCCGCAGAAAACGTAATTGATTACAAGCGCTGCGTTTCGTTTGAGGGATTGTAAGCGGAGGCAAATAGAAAAGCAGTGATCTGCCAAAAATCTGCATTACAACTGCGGAAAAAGTAATGCACAAATAGAAACTCGCACTGCGCTACCTTAGCAACACAAAATTTTGTTATTTTGTTTGCATGCTAACAAGCATAGTTCGGCCTTTCTTCTGTCAAACCATTCGTTTATACCTTTTTATTTATTATCTACTGCCGAGAAAATTTTATTTTATTAAGAGATACGAAAACGTAAAGTCTGACAACTCGTTTCATAATTTCATGAAATATACGTATAATCTTGATTGCGTATCAAACGTTTCTAAGTCAACTACGTTAAAAGAAACAACCATCGACTTGACTTTCGCAAGACACATTACAGCAGAAACACTTCCTTTCATTTCCTATTTCTCCTATCATCGTCCTATCCTCAACAAAATCACTCAAATAGGAATTATTATTGTGCAATTTAATAATATTCATATCAATAAATATTCTACCGAGAAAAAGACGTTGTCACGTAAAATCTTCGCCCGTAAAACCGACTTTACAGGCAACAGTTTTTTTATACAACAAGATCACGACTCCATTCAAAATATTTCACTAAAGGCAACCTTCGTCGTTTTGACGAACAGCCCTAGAAAACTATTATAATTATTAAATATTATTATGATAAAGAAATTTTAAGAATGAGAATGCTTATCCAAATGGGAATGTGGCAAAAAACAATTTTTGGGTCTCGTCGATTCGACTAACTTTGTATCTTTAGGATTAAACTATTTATTTTTTGCTTTTTTAGAAATATTTTGCCGATTTTGAGGCTTTTGAGATATTGCCATTTTTTGAGTTAATCGTAAACTCTATAACGCTTGGCGATTCGACTTAAAAAAGGTACAAAGGGTATACTAAATTTGTGCAATGTATGTAACGGACAGGAGGAGGCGTGGCAGAGCCCAAGTCCCCTATACCAAAAGGCTTATCACAGTCTCGGGTATAGCGATTGAGCCATGTCCCTCCGTCCGTTCGAATGAATGTCTAGATCTCGGAGACTAGAAGAGCCAGAAATACCAAACTTTACCAGCTGGTTCGCGTATTTCCTCAGAAGATGAAGTTTGTTGAATTATGTCAATATCTTCACCCATTGCCCCCCAGTAGATTTTCCCGGTTTTTGGCAACACCATTAATATTTTCATCTGAAATTTAACGGAATGATGCGGTACGGGCATCTGTGTGTCAAAAGTGAATAAAATCGGAAAAATACAGCAAAAGCTATAGTAAAAATATACAAACTGCTTCAATATTTGATTCTACCTAATTATGGATACAAGTGACCTCGAATCACAATTTTTGGGTAAGCTGATTTATGTGTCTCTAATGAACAAATCCACATCCAAATTTTATCAATGCGGACCCCCCACCCGCCAATCGATTTACCATGCATTCCCCCACACCCCTCAACATATCAACTTGAAACTTAACCCATATACTTTAAATAGCTTCCTTGACGTATTATAACTTTCGAGTTTCATCACAATCGGTAAAAATTTTCAGAACTTATATTTATAAGTATCGAATTTAAAAAAAAAAAAATTAATTCCTATTGATAAGTTCTTAGTAGGAATATGCAGAAAACATTTTTTCGAGAGAAAAAGTACAGGGTATTCCACTGTCGGGCACCGCCTCGATAAAAAATACTTTTTCGTACGTATTATTTTTGATTTTTGTCGCACTGGGTATCATTTTCTTTTTATTTTATTTTGCCTTCTCCAAATAACATACGAATTGTTGCCGTATCACAAAAAATCACTCATTCGCTCATTTTCGACAGACAATCTCTTGATATCAAATCAACATAATCCTCCAATGCATATTATCTGCATATTACCCTTCCCACTTACGCACAGTCGAGCAAATAATGTGCAAAGCGTAAAATCGATTATAAACTTTGCCAAATTTTATACAATAAAAAAAAAATGATATACGTTTTTTTTTGTTTTCGTTTTTAAATCACTTGAAGTGCAAAACTCTGACAAAAACCAAACAACTAGCGTAAAAAACAAAGAATAAAATAAATAAACCATTTCTGATAATAAAAATCAGCATAAAAAGTAAAATGCAAAGACAAAAGCAATCCAGGAACAAAAAAAAAAAAAAAGAAGAAAATCAGCAGAAAAGTTTTACCAATACACTGACAGGATAACTCACACACTTACAGCTGGGAACAAATGGAATTCCCTAAACAGTTTTTTTTCTTCCTTTGTTTCTCCGTTTTTTTTTTCGAGGATGATATATAAATCTAAATGAGCTTAGTGTGTGTAACGGGCGCAAAAAACAAGATTTATTGTTTGATTGTGCAGTGGCGGCGCCAGCAGCCAGGAGCAACAACAACAACAACAACCGAAAAAAACTCTTCTTATCCCTGAAATACCAAAAAAAAAGGAGCAAAAACAGGCGCCAAACGCCTGTCGATTTTATGAATTTTATTTCAGCTTTGAAACCATATAACATTAAAATGCAAAAAAAATTAGGTAGAAAACACGTGTGGCAGAGTCGACTTGGGAATACACTGTAAAGAATAGGTTGCTATATGCTAACTACATAGGAACTCTTCAAGCTTTAAACTGCTTTAACTGCAGTATAACAAGCAGTTTGCAAGTAGAAACTGCATGCAATTGAGCACTAAACAGCTTCAATTGCAGTCTAACAAGCAGTCTAAAATCAGATACTGCATTTTAGTGCACAAAATTAATGAACATTGAGAAAGTAATTTTGAAATTTTTAAGTCAAAAAAAGCTTTTGTGATTAATTTTGTGAAATTTTTCATTAAACCCACGTCGTGAAATTTGGAGAGCTTGGGAATGGAAAGTTTTAACCAAAAAAGATCAACATTGATTTGCTTAAGAAGCTAAGGTGAGGCCTAGTAACAAGATATTAAGACTCATAACCATATTTACTAAAATTTTAAAGCCGTGACAAAGGAAAGGATTGAAGGAAATGGAAAGTTTAAGCGAGAAAAGGTGTTCATCGTCTTCTTAATAAGCTTAAGAGAGTCTTAATGCTAAAACCTGGAGTCTTACTCATACTTACTAGAACTTCAAAGCAGGTAGTAAACGAATACTGGAAATGGGGCTTGAGGGGAAGAAAATGGAAAGTTTATTTTGCTTAATAAGCTTACAAGATTCTCAGTACAAATAAGAAAACTTACTCATATTTACTAGAACTCTAAAGCAGCTATTAAATTACTGGTCGAAGTGGGGCTGAAAGGGATTGAAACGGAAATATTTATTTACAAAAGATCAGCATTATTTTGGTTAAAAAGCTTACATAAGGCTTAGTAACAAAATCTGGAGACTCATAATCATATTTTAGAAATTGAAAGCAGATAATATACGAATGATTGAATGTACGAATTTTGTCAAAGCTCTACAAAGCTTTTCAAATTGAAGAGATCTCTGTTCCAAAAGCTCTGCAGTAAATTGTTTTCGGACTATCCACACTAATTATACGCAATAATTTGCCATTACTTGGAACGATTATAAAACCACTCAAGAGCTTAAAAAGCCGTGCCCAAAATACACCCAAACAGGTATACATCCGAAATCAAGCTTCTTGGGTACCCCAAATCCAAACTTTGCCTCAAATAGTTTGGTAAACTACTTAAAAGCTACATCTGCTTTATTTTTTTCATTGGCGCTAAAGTTCCGACTTGGCCTTTCTCACAACAATTTTTCATCCCTCAAGGATTCTGACGACGTTTTCGTAATCGTTGATTCCTAGAATTTTCAACTCAGCTTTCACTGTGTTGACCCAGCAGGCTTTCTGCTTGCTATTCACAACTCATTCAAGCATAATCAGCATTAGGTGGCATGATTTTTGTAAGAAAAATTTGATTTCGTATTTATTTTTAATGTATTTTTTAATGCATAATATTTTAGTGCTCTAAACCAAGATGTTTTGGGTCTTGTTACAGTGGAAGATTTTGGTTTCAATTAGTATCCTAATGCCAAGTTAATAGCTATAGATAAACATTTTCTTTATTATTACAACTTTAAATGATTTTTTATAATTAAATTGACGCTTTTTCCGGGATGCAGCAAATGTTAAAACATAATTATTAATTAATTTAATGACTGCATAAAAAAAATATTTAATATAAAAAAAATGGCGGATGTAAAGTCGGGCGCGGACGACTTTAGGATACCCTGTACCACTAGCTTGTAATAAAGTCCGATTTCTTCACAAAAAACCAAAAACAGAAGAATTTTTAAGCAACAAATTTTTTTTTGACCGATCGTTCCTATGGGAGCTATATGATATAGTCAACCGATTTCAATAAATTTTGACACAGTGCTTAAATACCTTAAAAAAGATATGAATGCCAAATTTATTTCATCTTTACAAACAAACAAAACACATCGAATTTTGTAAAAAACGCGTTTTTGGACCGATTGGTCCTATGGGAGCTATATGATCTAGTCAAACGATTTGGATTAAATTTAGTACAGTGCTTAGGAACTATAAAATATGTACTCACGAATGTCAAATTTGGTCCCAATATCTTAACAAACAAACGAAACACAACAAATTTTGTTAAAAAATCGATTTTTTGGAAGATCGGACATATGGGAGCTATATGATATATTCAACCGATTTTGTTCAAATTTGGCACATTGCTTAAGTGGTCTAAAAAATTTCCAAACGTCAAATCTGGTTACGATATCTTTATTAAAAAACGAAATATAACGAATTTTTCTTTAAAAAAGTTATTTTGGCCGATCGGTCCTATGGGAGCTATATGATATAGTCAACCGATTTCGATCAAATTCGGTACAGTGATTGGGAACTATGAAAAACTTTCAAATACCAAATTTGGTTACGATATCTTTATAAACAAACGAATTATTCATTTAAAACGTTTTTTTTTGCCGAGGTCGTCTCAAACACCCCATGGGAGCTATATAATTTATCCCAGTTATCAAAAAAATAAAATTAACTTGCCTCCTATGGAATAATATGGGATCTAATGTGAAAGTTTGGTAACTCTAGCTCTTACCATCTCTGAGATCTAGGCGTTCACACGGACGGACAGACGGACAGACGGACATGGGTATATCGACTTCTCTATTCACCCTGATCATATTTTAGGTAACTTTGGGGTGTCTCCGCCGTCTCCTTCTATATGTTACATACATTTTCGGCTTGCACAAACTTAATATACCCTTGGTACCATACGGTACAGGGTATAAAAATTATAGCAATACTTCAAGAAATTTTTTTTTTGCCAAATTTGGTTACGATATTTTCATAGCCAAACGAATGAATACAAATTTCCCTGACTACTTTGTCAATCGCGCCTAAGTACAATAAAATAGACAAACAAAAAAGAGTTGCAGGAATTTCTCTTACTTAATAATGTGTTCAAGACCATCCAAAAAGTCTAAAACCAAATGGTGACTTCCCTCCATAGGGTTATGCCAAAGTAATTTACTACGGAGCTGGTAATTTCTTGAGCCAAGAGCAAACTAACTAAACTAGATACAAATTTATGTATATACAACCTATTTTTGTCCAATTTTTCACGCAATCCTATCCCTTGAAATATTACGATATTTTGTGCCTCAATTATACTAATAGGGATGGTGTTTTTTGAGCTATATGAATTCGTAAAATGCGCCAAAGTAAAATGTATGTATTGTAGTAGCTTGGCAAGCTGCTTTTGATAGTATTTATTAAATTTGCGCTTACGATTCACAACGCGTTCAAGCATAATCAGCATTAGATGGCACGCTTTTTATAACAGAAATTTGATTGAAATTGTTTTTATTATTATTAATTACATTTTATTTTGAATGCATATTTTTTATTTTTTGGGGCTGTGAACTGATTGAATGAAAATGTCATTGGGTTTTGGTTTTTTGTTGTAGTCTGATTCTAATGCCAAGTTAGTTTATTGGCTATAGATAAACATTTTATATATTGTTACAACTTTAAATAATTTTTATAATAATATTGACATTTTTTGGGGGGATAAATAATAAGTAAAAAAAGAAAAGTATTAGCAGCATATTATAGTAATTTAAAGACTGCATAAAATCTGCATTTAAAAAAAAATGAGCCGTTTGGTTTTCATAATTTTCTAGTAAAGTCAGTAATATATTGTTAACGCAATCATATATATATTCAGGAAATGACGAGTCGAATTCTTCCGTTTTGTGATTGGCTTCAGCCTAGTGTTGACTGTACTTAGTAAAGTTCATTCTATTCCTGGATTAGCGAGTATGTATATTATGTATGTATGCGGTATGTAAAATAAATTATAACTAGAACTTTAGTTATTTATTTTTTTTTTGGCGAATTTGGTTATGATTTTTCATAACCAAACGAATGTCCAAAGTAAAATGTATGTATTGTAGTAGCTTGGCAAGCTGCTTTTAATAGTATTTATTAAATTTGCGCTTACGATTCACAATGCGTTCAAGCATAATCGGCATTAGATGGCACGCTTTTTATAACAGAAATTTGATTGAAATTCTTTTTATTATTATTATATTCTATATTTACTTCTAATGCATATTTTTAATTTTTGAAGTCTGGGAATTAAGATGGCGTTGTTCATGCAGTGAAATATTTTGGTTTCAATTGGTATCTACCAATTGGCTAAAAATGAACATTTTATATATTGTTACAATTTTAAATAATTTTTTGGGGGGATAAATAATAAGTAAAAAAAAAAAAAAGTATTAGCAGCATATTATAGTAATTTAAGGATTGCATAAAATCTGCATTGAAAAAAGAATACAAATAAATTAAAACTGAACTTCTAGTAAAAGTTTTTTTTTTTGCCAAATTTGGTTATGATTATTTCAAACGAATTAATAATTTCTGATTATTTTATTAGTCGCGCCTGTGCGTAACGTTGGAGGGATTTCTCCTTTAAAATCAGAGACATACAGTATAAAGTATACTTACCGAATCCGAACAGCAGAGTCTTGAAACATCAATAAAGACTTTTTTTTGGGCAAATATCATCGAATTAACCATCTAAAACTTTTATTCGAACGCCCTTCCTCCTGTTTGGCGCAGCCTCTAGATGGCGCTAGCCAAGTTTTGTCTGCGCAATAATGTAAACAATTTTAATATAATTCAATTTGGTTCGAAAAGGCATTCATTTCATATGAAGCTAGTTTAAGCGATATGCACATCAATGCTAAACTCTGAGCTGCCACGCCCACTGCTGTCTTACAATTCTATAGAGTATTAAACTAAAAAATGGCGTACGTAAATTCGGGCGCGGACGACTTTTGTATACCCTGTACCACTAGCTTGCAAGAAAATCCGGTTCCTTCGTATAAAACTAAAAACAAGAATTTTTAGGCAACAATTTTTTTGTTTTGATCGATCGTTCCCATAGGAGCTATATGATATAATCAACCGATTTCGATCAAATTTGACACAGTGCTCAAATACCTTAAAAAACATCTGAATGCTAAATTTTTCACATATCTTTACAAACAAACGAAACACAACGAATTTTGTCTGACAAATGTTTTTTTTTTACCTATTCGTCCAATGGGAGCTATAAGATATATTCTACAGATTTTAATCAAATTTGGTACAATGCTTAATATGTAATTAAATTTAATTTAA